>CM034462.1:26248966-26269914 GCA_019925255.1 Litchi chinensis
AAATCAACAAATCTAAGGTCTCCATTGTTATCAACCTCTATCATATCGTCATCACTCATTATCAGCTCTGCAGTATGCGGTACTTCAATGCCCAAACTTTTTTTTGCACCATCTTTTACTCAATCTTTTGCGCCCCATTCTGCCTCACCTACTACTGCCGCTGCTGTGGAGTCACCTTTGCGTTCCATTGTAATGCATAATGGATTCCTCGTCATGACATCACTCACTTCAGCGATAAAGAACTCAACGTCACTATCATTCAACACATCAATTGGTGGGGCGGCATCACACATTTTATACTTGAACTTCATCATCATTGCAAATTCAGCTGCGCTTATATCAAGTGCATTACATACTGCATCGTGTAATTCTTGATACGCTGCTGTCCTCGACAACAAAATTCCTTTTGTCTTCCCACCATCGTACATAACATTTCCTCCCTTATTCTTCCACTCACCATTGTATTGCAATGCAACCCGAACTTTATCCATGTCCTTCAACCTGTCAAATGAAGGCAATATTATGGTCAGTACTTATATCCAAACATTGCTTCCTCCTGGTTTGTGCCAAACAAAAACTACAACTCTCACAATCTCCCGCATATGTGCAAGTTGTATTTTTTTATTTTTCCTCCAAACAAATTGCATTTATGTCAACAACACAAACATTTGTATAGATTCTCCCCTGAATTTCTTTTCATATTCAGGTTCAGATTCTTTTTCACTATGGATTCTCAATCTGCAATGATACCTGAAGGTTGGGATTCCCAACCAACTCCTTACATGTCAATATCAAACACCACGGATGAAATCGTCTACAACATTCCACCTAAACATTCAACATTAACGACTACCAATTAAATCTAACTTACTCATTCGATCAATACTCATACCACCACACACAGAAAACACAAAACATACCCACAAAAGAACCGCTCAAATAAACTTACCACATTCGGATATCCATAGCAAGTAACACTGGTCTATTAAACTTACCACCCACAGATACAAAGTCGCTACAACAACCAAGATGTCCGACAGCTATGGCGTAGTACAATGTCGTCCAAAACGTCACTCACTCCTTCTGGCCGCCGTCGAAAGAGAGAACTAGAATTTGGGTGTCGAACTGAGAAGACACTCGCATGTGGAAACTAAGAAGACCGACTGAGGCGTGGGAAGAGCCAAAATGGAAGGCTACATTCGGTGGGAGGGTAACATCACACTAAGTAGACGCAAATGGAAAATGAACCAAATGGCTTGTCCATGCATTTCAGAAGTTGTCGGGTTAGCATGCATGGAAGGTCATGACACAGTAACACTACTTACTTGGAAGAATCTTTTACTTTACTGCATGCCTTTCAGCAGCTCGCGGGTTAGCAGGCTTGGAAGCTCACAACACACTACGAACTGGCAAATAGAAGAAGAGAAATATGGGTTATGCATGTATTTCAGCAGCTGGACAAATTGGATGGAGAGACAAATGAGTTATGCATGTATTTCCAAGCCTGGCGGGTTAAGCTGCAATTTATGGCGCCCATTTTCCTTTAGGGCATTTTTGTCCATTCCATGTCTTTTTTTTATAATATAAAATTGTTAACTCTTATTTAACTGTTTGGAGATTGAGGTTTGGATATTGCTTCAGAGATAAGGTGCAGAAGTAGTGTCCACAAATGACGCACTGCAAAATATTAAGTTTTTTCAATTTATTTCTACGTTCGTTCGCCATTTGCCTATAATTTTTTATCTGAAGAAGTCTGCGAGTGTTTTTGCTGAAAGTACCGTGGTTGGTGCCGCATACTATTTGCTTTGGTACCTGCTTGCTAGTCATGTACGTTGCTATGGCAAAATCGAATTTCACTCACCACTGACTTTACTTTTCATATTTGGTAATTGAAGATTATTGCTTCCTAGTCTTGAAGAAAGACGGTGCATAATTAGTCTAAAATTAAGGCTTAGCTTACAAAATTGCAACATAATAAACATTTGTTTATATCTCAATTTCTCTTACAATTCTTTGACTGTTTGTGGTGAGGCCTGCAAAATAGTTTGGTAAGCTATACTATAGCTTCTATCATTTGATTTGATATCTGCAATGAGCTATAAACAAAGTGAGTGGATTTTTTATCATATTCTCAGAGGGCCTGAATAGCTACACGATATGATTACTGTATTAATATCTTGTTCACACAAATAACCTTTGCATGCAAGCTCTTAGGAAAGCTATTAAAAAATTAAATAATCCTCTTTGATAAGTTTGTTCCTTCTAATGGAAATAGAGCCTCAACTACAACTTTTGGAGTATATAACAAACGACAATGTTCTCAGCAAAAGTTTAAGATGATTACCACTTCGGTGAAATTATGAGATGACTACTGTGTCTTATTTCTTTCCTTATTTAAGCTCCTGTATGAAAATGAACTTGTGATAAACCAATATGAAAAATGTCAGTACTGTATGTGTACGCTGCTGATAACTTTGGAACTATGAATTAACAACATTTTGCATTTTATGCATTTGGTGGTTCAAATGGGGCACTTCGATGGAGCAGAAAAAGTGAGGTGACTCTTAAATTAATGTTTTCTCTAAATTGCTTTTACTTTAATAAAGTATCTTCTATTACTTAACTGTTAATACCATCATTTTGCTATTGCAACATATTGAAGCAGAGTCTTCCTATGCTTGACAGTTAATTCGGTAGCAAAACTACAAACTTGATGTGCAAACAATGAATACATGTCATCCTGGAGAGGTACTGAGTTAAAGATGTTTAAATTTCTTTTTTATACTGTGTTCTGAGTCTCATATTGACACATCTTGTAACAACTTCCATTCAAATCATATTTTGTTATTTTCAATCATTTTTTATTTTCATCTATTTTTATTATGAGTATTCAAATATAAAGGCCTTCCTCACGTGTGTCTATTTTTTGATGTTTTAACTTTGATAGAGTATATCAGAAGAAACTATTGCTAGCCTGAGTAATGATATCGCATGACTGTACGTGCTGGTAGATAGGGTAATTAAATTCAGTTTATTATCATTTCGTTTCCCATATTAGAATCTAGCAAATTGCATGTGAACTGAAATAATAGAGGCTATTATACAACATGATTCTCTATTTGTTATGATATGGAAATTAAAATCAAGTTTGGCAGGTGATAGAGTTGGAAGAATGTAGGACTAGTCTCTTACAAGAAAACCAACAACTGGTAGAACATGCATCTAGTTTGCAGTTACAGCGTCAAAACCTTCTAATAACCAGATGAGTGGTTTGTTTTCGAAAACATTGAATGTTTTAGGGGTTTTTTCCTTGAGCAATGTTGCCATGTTGTGCAAGGTTTGGACTTTTAGGTATCTTGTGGCAAATATTTATTTTCTAATATTTTGTGAATGATGAAAAGGTCTTCTGGTGTTGATGTCTTGTAAAAAGAAAGTGGCACATTATTATTATTATTATTATTCTTGTTCATGTAAATAGTGTACTCAGTACACTGTCATATTATTATTATTATTATTATTATTATTATTGTTGTTGTTGTTGTTGTTGTTGTTGTGCAATTACGTTATTACTATGGCGCAAATATTATCTCAAAATGTCATCAGGTTATGTTTTATTGTAAAAGATTTCATGTGTGTTATTGCTTTGGTATTCCTATTATTTGAGTTGTGATTAGGCTAATGTCACATTCACAATATAATTTAGTTGGGAAATTAGGCTAATGAATTAAATAATGAAAATATGAACATGAAACGGAAAATAAAAAGAAAAGGAAAAGGAAAATGATGACCCCAATCTCTATTATCCAAGTAAAGTTATTGATCCCAACCTAAAAGTTGAGATCCCAACCTATAGGTAGGGATCAAATCTTGGAGGTAGGGATCCCAACTGGAAGGTTGGTATCAGACCCGGATGGGTCCCAACATGAAATGTTATCCCAACCTTAAAGTGGGGATCCCAACTTAAATGGTTGGGATCAATACCTAGAGGTAGGGATCCCAACCTCTAGGTGTTGATCCCACCTTCAAGATTTGAAACCAAGGGATGATCTGACCTCCAAGTAGGGAAACCTACCTACAGGTTGTGATCACAACGGTTTGGTAGGGATCCAAACGTCCAAGTTGGGATCAAACTTGAGCATATGGATGCCAGCAAAAGAGATGCTCCCAACGTTAAAAGATGGATCCCTACCTTGAGGTTAGGATTAAAACAACCGGTAGGATCCCAACCTGTAGGTTGGGATCCACCCTGAAGGTTGCATCTTACATCAAGAATTGATCCCAATGTTAAAGTAACGATCCCTGCCTCTAGGTTAAATCCCTAAACCTTTAAGTAGGGATCCCAACGTTAGGTTGGGATCCAATTTGGAGCTTTCTTCTAAACAAGGGATGATCCCAACGTTAAAGTAGGGATCCCTACCTCAAGGTTGGGATCACAACCTGGAAGTAGGGATCACTACCTCTAGGTTTGGAGGCCCCTCTTTGTGACAGAACGTTTGTGTTTGTGATTTTGTTCCCATTTTGTATGTTGAATCTGGTTTTTACAGCATAGTAGTACGGTTGGTTATACTTTATTGCGTACTTGATTTTGGGATTCTCCCTAGATAGTTGCACCTCTACTTACAATCTATTTTTGACATAATTCAACATGACTTTGAAGTGAGCACCAAACTAGCAATTTTTGTTGATTCTAGTATAAGTGATACTATACGTACATGTATTGTGCTGGGAAATCACCGAGCAGCAGTGAAAGTGAAAACAGAATTTAAGGTTCGTACGATTTCCTTTGTACCTTCTGCCTGGAGTAGGTGTTCCTGTGCCTTATTGAAGAATTGTACATGCATGACTGACATTAGACAAATCACCCTTTAACATTACTATTTTAGCTTACATGTGCTATTACTAAATGACTGAATGGAACGTATGATGTATTTCGTGTAAATGAAATTGATCTCCACCAAGAGTAATGTTTTTTTTGTCTTTCTGTTGTAGTATTGGAATGGACACAAAATAAATTAATTAATGTTTAATGGCATGACATTAATTACTATAATATTATAATGTAGATGAACTCTACAATTGCTTATGTAAATCACTCCATCTGTTATTATTTGATATGTTCATTCTTTTTATTTTGTGACTATTGCATCAAGTGAAGATTTGTGAACAAAATAAGTTTATTCATTCTCGCTAAGGTGTTGAGGATTTGTTTCTCAACAAATGCATTTGATAAGCTTATACTGTAGGTTGGGGTAATCATTTTCCTCTTCCTTCTCTTTCTATTTTCCATTTCATGTTCATATTTTCATTGATTCCTTCATTAGTCTATTTTCTTAATTGCATTATATTGTCACTTATATTGAAATCCTCACACCATGGTAAAGCAAAGTAGGAAAAGCTAACTTCAAATCAATTCAATTTAAGTAATCAATCTAATCAAACCTAAAGGTTGCATTCACAATGCTTAGTGTATAATTGTATTCATTATAAAATGCAACAAGAAAAATATGCATCAAGAAAAATATGCATCCACGATGGTAGATAAAAAGAATTCTTGCATAGAGTAATAGTATCCAACAAATGAAAAGCGCAATGAGCTTGATTACTATTCTATTGGATAACAGGTTGCAGTTATGTAACAGAATCAAACTTTAGCACTGTCATCAATGTATTCAAGTGAAGACCAAACATGCTAGATTATTATCATCCCTACAAAGAAAGCAAAAAACTTTGACAGCTTTCTTCTTTGTACTTGAAAAAATTCTTGCAAAAAAACAAGGTTACATTTTACAATAACAAAACACAGTGAAGTTGCATTCCATTACGATAAGAAGTCTTTACGCCACAACCTCACAATGTTAATGCAGCTCCATGACATTGCACACCAAAACAGTTCCTTTCGTTGTTGTTCCAGGTAGAGCCAAGTAGCAAGCATCCAAACTAGGGGAGAATGCACAAAGTCCTGACGTAAAATATATACAATTAATTAATTCAACATATTCCCAAAGCTTATCACTTCCAAAAGCATGTGACACCACTACTGTTCTCTTCTTGCGGTTCAAATTGGTTCTAATTTTTCATTTTTTCAGAACAATAATCTATCAATGACGAAAAATATCCATAAAGAATATGAACTAACCATTCACTAATACAGTCATAGGATAACGAACTATTCACTAATACAGCTAGAAGAGATAACAACAGAAAATACAATCATAAAAAAAAATAAACAAATATGTTCTACCAAAAGCATATTATTATAGATGTTGTGTTTTCATATTTCTAATCCACCATGGAATTCTCAAACTTCTATGTGATTTTTTTTCCCCTTCCTTAAAGACAAGGATTCATCCAACAAATCAGCATGAAAAACAGTTCATTCGCACCTTGATTTTGTTAATTTAACAACATGCAGGGTGAAAGAATCTCACATTCACAAGCAAAACAACCATTACTTTTCAACTACCCTATACGAAATAGGATATCCATGATTAATTCACTGGTAAGAGACCAGACTGTCTACATTTCTTGGAAATTTCAAATTCCATCAAGCTGTATATGCTTTTATAAGTGCAAAATAAGGATTTTCGGACTTCACCTTTTAAATTTGGCACTGTATCAATAGTATTCAAAATTGTCACAGTATTTGCATCATATATGTATGTTTTCTCTCGCAGAACAACAAGCAGCCTGCATCAACCAAGGACAACATATCAAGTCAACAACATGCATGGAAAAAAGAATCACCTACACTTGATTCATGAGATTGGATAAAGCTGAAATTATAACAACAGCAGTTTAAAAATATATCCTACAATGCTAAACATCACATAATAAGTCTAATAGCAAGAATTTCCTTCCGCTCTCCAAAAGCTTCTATCATAAATCTCTGCACTTCCTGTTTCTCATTTCATCCAAACACGACCTATCATCACATGGCCCATTAAATGCGTTACCCTACACCTCACCCCCATCCCCTTCTTCCCTACTCAAAACCAATTTTTAATTTCAAACCTTGTACCATAGACAAAAGATATTAAATTCTCCAGCAAGGATTATAAACTCTTCTTTACAGAAATGTTGGCACCATGCCATTAAATTGCCAAGCCATAACTCAAGGAACAACCAGACCACAAAAGCATTCAAACTGCAGTCTAACTCAATGCAATAGAATTCGAGTGCAGGCCCTAAAATTTTTCTAATATTTTGGTCATTTCCATTTCAAAAGGACACCACATGGCCATTCATTTTCTTCATAAAACAGTTCTAATATTTTTCAAATAAAACAAATAGAAGAAAAGGACATTCCACAACAAATTTGGCATAATACATCATGCAAAACACTAACACCCACTACTGCACAGAGAACCGAGTAACACATGCTTCACTAATTAATGTGCCCAGTTGCAGTCTTCCTCAAAGCAAAGCTGCCGTCGTTGGACAATCATGCATTCAAGATTTCCATATCAGTAAATATGCAAACACAAAGATCTAAAATCCCATTCTACCAACATCTTCAGAAAAACCTACCTCTATTCCTTCACCTTTCTATTAAATTATTGTACGCAGCTCACAAGTCATAAACCTCCCCCAAAATCTCTTGTTCACTGCAACGACTTTGTTTATTGTCAAAATCATCTTCGGGTCAAGCTATCTTGTCCAGCCTGCATCTGGTTCTGCCATTTTGTAATTATAACGACTTAGAAATACGAAGTTCAAAGAAGTAAACACAAGGTAGTTATGGAAACACAATGATGATTAAAATTATCTCTTCATCTCCTCAAGTGCAACTAGAATCTATACCACCAGTATGACTGAAATTAAATGCTTCAGTGTTTACCATTTTAAATGCTAAAGTAAGTTACTTCAGGAAAGAAAATCAACACATTACCTAACTTGCATATGACGCACTTTGTGTCAAAAACTTGATAATATCTGCCTTCTTCGCTGCAACAGTAGCCCTTGCCTTGTTCAACACTGACATTTCTCTCTTCATATCAGCCTGAAACTTTTCCTTTTGCCATTTAATCTCCTGGTTACATATAATCCAAAAATAGGGAAATTAGAAAGCCATTAACAACGTATTCTGAACACAACATGAGAGCACAAAAACTAATAAAAAACTTTATCAACCACAGCATCTGTGCCACTGAGAGTACAATTACTGATCAATTGAAATATGTATTGATAATAATCAAACAATCATCCAAATGTTAATCAATATTATTTTCCATGAGCTGAGAAACTGGTGTCCAGCAAACTATTTAAACGACAGAATACTCACATTTTGTGGGTCCTGAGATACAGGTGGTATTTCGCATTCAAGGCAAGTCTCTTGATTTCCAGACTCTGTATTCCTCTCAACTAATGACAGCTTTGAAGAACCATTGCCAAGCTCACTATTTGATAGACCTTGAGAATAGAATACGCTTTGTTTCTCAATCTGAACAAATAGACATTATTCATAAAAAAACTATCTCAACAACCAAGCCAGTGAGCATACTGTTGGGTTATTCTACTACAAACGAACACCTTATCAAACTAAATAAAAAATAAAAAACAACTTTCTATGAAAAGTTTTAATAATTTATAGATAATCAGAAAATGAGATGCAATTTCTCAGCAAACAAATAAGAAAACCAGAGAGGACAAAATTCTAGATTGTAAAAATATCTCCTAAGATACAGAATAATTCATGGTATGTAAGATCAAAGCCAGAGATTGCTGCATAGTTGCGAAAAGACGACGTTATCAGCTGACCAGACAACTGGGCCGTCGGAAATGTTAAAACATGTTAGCCGTCGTTACTGCGACAAAAAGGCAGGTCGTTCGGTGGGAGGAGACTGCTGCACAGCTACTGGGCGGGAGAGACTGCTCAAAGGGAGAGATGACGAGCTGCGACAAAATGGCAGGTCCTTCGCGGGGACGAGACTGCTGCACAGCTCCTGGGCGGGAGACCCTGCTCAACGGGAGAGAGGACGCACTGGTGAGAGGATCAGTTGAGAGGATAGGTTTGTTCACAACCCAACACTTTCAGCATTTGTCAATTAACCCCATGGCTCATTAAGGGCATTTCTGTCCATTCATGGTCAATTTTGTACGATCAAAAACTAAAAGGTTACTTTTTGAGAGGGGCTGCTGAAATGGGTCAGTTTAAGCATTTTCTCTAGTTTCTAATATCACCCACTAGGATGATATTGATGAAGTTTAGCCTTCTCATTATTTTATCTAACTTATAACACTATAAAATCTAAGATCGAAGATAGGTGCTTATAATTTCTTCCCTCCTTACAAAAATTTCATCCTCGAAATTTTAAACTGTATACCTAACTCAAATAAGTGTGGATACTGGGCGTGCATTTGTTCTTCAGGTTCCCACGTAGCTTCTTCTGACCCATGATTTCTCCACAGCACCTTTACTAGTGGGATAATCTTACAACGCAATACTTGATCCCTACGATCTAAGATTTCCATTGGCTGCTCTTCGTAGTTCAAATTTTCCTTCAATCATACTGGCTGTTCTTTCAGGATGTGCGATGGATCGGCTACATATTTGCGAAGTATAGAAACGTGGAACACATCGTGAATGTTCGCTAGCTCTAGTGCTTACACATTGTGCTGCCGGATTTTAATCAAACCTGATTTACAAAACGTATTTTGAAAAAGTATTTCGAAAAATTTCATAAAGGTTTTCAGGAACTAAGAGATTTAGCTTTACGGGACCCTTTCAACTGATGTAGATCCCGTCTGAAAAGCCAACATGGGGTTACCGGGCAGGCTACCTAATGTTCAAGGAAGAGGGGCCTATCAAAGAAGGTGAGAGAGAGAGACAAAGAAAGAGAGAGAGGCTGCATTGAAAAACATGACACTTTGTATGCTTTGTCTTCGTGCATGAGCCCAAATTGAATGTGTCTTTGTTGAAATAATTCTAAATTAAAAATAGGACAATGGTAGACATAATAAAGCGTTCTTTGTTGAAAATTTGGTGGACGTCCAAAATAGAGGTCCATATATGGTTCTCATGTCAACTATCTTATCAATTTCATACTCAAATACTTAATGATATATGGACTGCAATATAGAGTTAAAAAAATTGGACAAGTATATTGTATATCTACTTATCGAGCAAGGATTTTTTGTCAATTTTTTGTTTGTGCTAAATTTTTTTGTTAGAGGAATTGAAGTTGGAATGATATATGAGAAAGAAAAAATGGAACAATTTTGGTCATCTACTTTTTGTAATACTGATGTATCATTATATTTTCAAAAACTTAACAAAAAAATGATGGTAAACAATCTTGCTCTTAGTTATCTACCATTATCTTGGAAAATATAAGGGTAATGGTAGACATCCAACATTTTTGTTCGATTTTTTTTCATCTAACCTAAATGACAACTAGTGTATAAGAAAGCACTGTATGCCGAGCAGTCGCAGCTTGGAAGCACCTAGGCCATATAGGCAAAGCCTCGCTAGGCAGTTTGACCAACAATTAACGATCTTGTTAACCATAGGTTGTACCTTAAAAAAAAAATCCAAAACATAGGCAAAGAGATATTCAACAAGTAAGAAAAACTTATTTTTGTTATTATTTTCTTGGCATCCAAACAAAAAACAAAAAAAAAAATTAAAAATTAAAATGCTTATTTGAAGCCAGTGGCGTCCAGTAATGAAATGTACTAACTGGTCTAGTGGCTCTCCTCTAAAGAAAATCAATATTCAAAGACACCAAAAAAACGAGAATGAAGCTAGTGGCACCGTTGAATCTCGCTCTAAGAAGACGAGTACGAAGATGATGTCGACTTCAACTTAAATCGAAATAGCCGATCAGAGGAAGCTATGATTGGTTAGTGTGTTGTTGCCGATGAGGAAGCTCTAAGAGAAAAATTTGAGAGAGAGAGATTAGGTTGTGGCCGTTTGAGAGAGAAAGAGAAGTTCGAATTTTATTTACCCTAATGCAGCCACCTAGATCAATTTTTAATACTATAGTGACGATTGATGGGTCAAAAAATTATAATTCATAATTTTTTAACCTCAAAACTCTAATATATATTTTGATATATCAGTTGCTATATCAGATTGGATGAAATAGTTAAATAAGTGTATTGGACATATACCATTATCCAAAATATATCAAAGTAAATTATATATATATCATTAAACACCAATGGAGTTAGAGCTGAATAAATTAACAAACATAGATTTACGTGATATAAATCTTCTATTTCTAAAACGGACTTTTTATTTTACACAAATTAATTAAAATCGTTTTGGTGTAATCTATTTACCTTGCATTTTTCAATTGAGCAAACTAACAAAGATAATGCAAAATGCTCCAATTAATTACAGAAAAAGTAGAGTCTGTATTATGTATATGAGAGAAGCAGACACTTTTATTTTATTTTCTTTAATAAACTTCAGCATACAAACTTAACTATAGCATAGTCAAGCTTATGCATGCCTGCTTTTGTGTGGTAGATAGATATATATCAACTGTAAAATTTGATTTGATCCTAATTAATTTCGTGCTCATAATGGCACGGGATTGATAAGAAGAGAAGCAACATGATCCTTCATGATGACTTCAGCATGTGTGTAGCCTTCATCGTCCTTGTAGAGGACGTCTATAACACGAGAAAGATTGAGAATTCGTGTTAGGAGAGGCATTGGTACGGGGGTTGGGAGGAGGCACTCCTCGTTTATATCCATCCAAGCATTTGCAACTTGTTTCCGAAATTCCTCGCGGGCTTCCTCTTCTGTTGCTGCATATTGCGTCATGTAACACTCAACACTCGAAGCCACATGCTCTCTCCTTTGGTCAAACTGCATATGTAATAGCTACTTGTTAGTTAAAAAGAAGAATTCAAGAAAATTAAATTAGTAAATGGTCATGCGATTATTGGTTGGTCATGAACATGCATTGTGGTGGACATATCAAGCGCCTATAGGGACCATGGTCCCCCCAATCAACGGAAGATGAACAAATATGTGTTCATACAATCCTACGTAGTATCAATTCCAGCAGGTCGCTCTCATAAGTTTTTTGTTTGATTATGACAGTCCAATTTGTATAAAAAAATAATAATAAGACACCCCAACTACTGTGCTGTTACTTTTTATTTTTATTATTATTATTTTTTTGGACTGAACATATTTCTCTTTCCGGTTCCTATCTTTATTTTTTTGTCAATTTTAATTTTAATTTTTGAATTGACCCCATGTAAAAATCTTGGCTCTGCCATATTTGTCAAATAAATTCTGATTTTTTTTTTTTTTTTTTTTGTTTTGGTGTTTTTATCATTGAAAAATTGTTTACTTGTAAGAAACGGAGATATATATGTTGACATAATTCCTATATGCTGACAAATAATGAAATTTAATTAGTGTTGTACCTTGTGAGAAACCATATCATCCATGAGTCTACAAATAACTGATGAAGCTTGAACCATCTTGGGGTTGCTAAACAACCATTCGAAGGCTTCTTTGGTTGCAAAATCTCCCATTCCCACAAAAGAATTGGTCGCCAACATTTTGTAGGCACCGGTAACTAATGCAACAGACATATATTCCTCCATTGTAGGAACATGTTGTTGGTGACACCATTTCGCTTCCAAGATGTAATTTCTAACTAATTCCTTCATCCGAACAAAAACCAAATTATAATCAAAATCATTTTTTGTTACATACATTAAACATATCTAATAGTTAAACCATTGAATGATAAAATTACTGCTTCTTTCATGTAATCAAGACGGAATAGTTTTCCCTCAGAAGCAAAATCTCTTTCATTTTCTTTGTAAACATCTAAAAGAGTCTCGTAACACAATTTCATATACTCAGGCAGTTGATCTATGGCATTGATATCCCACCTAAAATTATTATTATTATTATTATTTTTTGAGAAAAAAAAGCTCAAACATGAGCATCAGATTATTGTAACAAAATTGAAGTAGAGAAATGAAAGAAAATTACCTCTTAATTGCTGAGGTAAAAAGCTCAAGTTCTTCAATAGTACCATAAACATCATAGATGTCCTCAAGAATGGAAGCCATGGCGATCACTTTGGTTAAAAACCTTCTAGCCAAAGCATATTTTGGCTCAAAATACACTCCCAATATCCAAAAATAGCGTTCCACCACTCTATCCGTTGCGAAAGGCAACTTACCTGAAAAGTTTAAATTTTTTCACCACCTAAATGACATTTTCAAGAAGAACTGAATTAACTGTAAAGCTTGAGATGCTTACAAGCAACCATATCAAATTTTATATATACGTAGATATGTACCTGGTTATGTCACCGAGTTCCTTCCGGTGCACTTTTTGCAGTATGTTGAAATCTAGCTTTGCAAAGGTCAGTAGAGGCTCGTTGTGCAAAGGATCTTCTTGATAAACCGACATGTAATATCTTGCATCTAGCCTTTGTAAGCCCCTGCGAATTGGTCGATTCATGGCACGGTTAACTTGATCTGCAAGTGAGGAACTGACTTGGGTTGTCAATGATTCAAGGTGTCTAGTAGTGAATGCAAGTGCATCCTCTAGTATATCTTCTCCATGCACCCTAAGATGTGTAGCTTCATACAAGCTTAACATTCCTTTAACATTTGTTACAAGGGATTCCTTGAAGTTTCCTTTGCTGTCCCTGAACTTGTTGAACACATCTGATAGATTCAACACAAACACATTATTATAACCAAAATGATCAGGCTCAGTTGTAGTTGAAACTTTTTGACCAAGTTTTTGGAAGAATTATTAGGAGTAAAAAAGATCGCATACCACTGCACATTTTATGACCATGTTGCCTAAGTAAACGAAATTCAAGAGAAATGGAATGGAGGTCGTCATCATTGTCATCTTCGAGACTAGAGACACGGTGGTTTTTGTGTATTTTTTGTAAGATTTCATCAACCTCAGTTTCGAAATGATAAGATATGCCTAAGCGATAGATAGCATCAATCAAGTTCAATTTCTGTGAAGGCTTGACATCTGCCATTAACATGTTTCTGATTTCTCCCTTCAATTCCAGAAGGTTAACATTCACATCTTTATCAGCTTCCTGAACAACCAGATTGAAGAAATAGAGCAAATTAGTAATGATTTGACAACAACACATAGAAATTGCAAGAGCTTAATTATAATATTGCCATGGACATGCATGTCTTGTAAAGAATTTTTTAACATAAAATACAGTATTATCCGTTTTGGACCCAAATTTGGACATGATTTTGTTCACACAGTTTGATTTTCATGAAGATATTTTACAACATAATTATTATAGGTAATGATGAGATTATCTTTTTAATCAAATGAAGTAATCGCAAATAAAACCTATTTAATTATCCCTTTTACTTATATGTAACATCGTACAATTAGATCAAAAGTGTGTCCACAATAGAAATATGAAAATGGATTTTGTCTAACTAAACTAATAACTTAAAAAATGAGCATCTTTACCAAGGATTCATCACCAGCATAAGAGAGAAAATAATCCCCCCATATGCTAGGATGATAATTTGCCGAGCGACGCTGCTGGTTATCTTGGACCGAAGTAGCATCTGGTACTGAAACTTGAAGAGACATTGTGTTTGTTCTATTTCTAGTTGGAGGGTAGTTTAATTAATAGCTTAGTGTGCTTGCTTGGCTTGTGTGAGTCATGGTGTGTTCTTGTTCAGGTATTTATAGGCATCAATATGTAATGCAGCTTTGACCAGGCAGCGATATACGGAACATTTGCAGTAAAACTTACTCAAGGAGAAGAGAGTTGAAATACGTTTTTCTTTCCTTTCACACTTTATTCTCATATGAAACACATACCATTTGTCTTCTTTAGATGTAAGCAAAATAAGTGTGGCCAGAGATTAGATGCACTAGATCATGTTAATTGCAGATAGTTTCTAAGAAATTGTCTTTGTCCAAATCATTTCGCAATTTCTTTCTTAATTTAATCCCAATTCCACACAAGACATCTAGAAATTTGAGATTGATTAGGAGGACATTTTAAAAACATAAATAAAGAAATTACGTACCTTATACAATGTATGCCAAGAGTATGATAGAATTAAATATATGTATAGGTAAGACTTAAACCTTTATCATAATATGCAATAGAGTAGTTGGCAAATTTACCTTATATTTTCTTTCATTTGAGATCTGTACATTTGTTTCTAAATACATATCACAAAGATGAAGAAAAAGTACTCAACTACTATATTAAAAATGGATGTGTGAAATATTACACATCTGGTCAGTTTTAAAAGCATAATCCCATATTTGCTAAATTTAATTTGTCCCACAATCTAGCATCATATCCAAAGAGAAAATTTTGAGTTTAAATCTCAAATTCCTTAATTTAATTTATCACATGATATAGTACTAACTGTATTATAGACAGAGAGAACATGTTGGTTACCTTAACAAGGTTCAAACATTGTTTTCTTAACCATAAGAGGAATAAACAAAGGATGTTCAATGTTATTTTCATTTCTTCTTCTTCTTCTTCTTCTTCTTCTTTTTGTGAGATCTAATAACAATTGGCTTAAAGGAGGTTTTTTGGAATTACTGAGATAAACCACTACAAGCACTGTCTACAACATGACTCTGGACTACGAGAAGGGTCTCCTCATACTTTGTGATTTAACCAGCAAAAATGGGATTTGAATTTCTATCATAAAGCTAAAGGAAAAATTAATGCTCAACTATTCTATAAAGTGGTTGTGCCACTTTCTTATTTGTTAGATAAGTGGTGTGTGCATCTATATAATAAATAGAGTTTGCTTCTTAGAATGCACCGAAATTAATATATTTAATGAAAGAAGAGACCGAGATTAAAAAGTTTTCTCCTCAATACACATTGAAAGTTATAACGTTAATGAAAAGTTTATAAGCCATTAATTAAGTGGAATAAATGTTGACTAAGTAAAAGTAAGTAATATAACTGATAATAGCTGAGAAAGTGTTTATAATTTTAATTAGCACAAAGGAGGAAAATATGAAATTAATAATGTTACTTGGAAGGTTTGTGAGTCACTGAATATTTTGAAGAATTGATTTTATGATATATATATATATATGGGTCCCCTTATATACACTTAGAATATCGATATACTTGACAAAAAAAAAAATGATTGTAATTTATTATATTTATATTATATTTAATTATAACTAAATGACTTAAATTGCATTTACTAATTGTAATGAAATATGTTCAGTTATAATCATATATAATAAAGATATAATAAATTACAATAAATAATTTTAGAATACAATCATTCATTTTTTTTTTCTTTTGGTCAAGTGTATTGATATCCTAAGTGTATTATATAATATGTGATATATATAATTAATTTTAGCACACATGATATCTCATTTTATACATGAATACAAATTAATCTCCTTAAGTTGGTTTCATAATTAATTTACATAAAATAAAGCTGCAACCATATCTTTTATGGGTAAGGGAGATGCTGCAACCCAAGAAGCCTTTGAATGGATACTTAAAAAACCTAAAATTGTCAAGGCCTCCTCAATAATTTGCACACTCATGGATGACATAGTTTCCCACCAAGTACTACTCTAAATTAATTAATTTATATCCTTCATTGATAAATATTATTTTTTGAAACTGAAACATGTTTTTAATTTGTCGCTAACCAATGTGTACTATAATTATGTATATATGCATTAATATTATAGTACATAATGTGATTGAAGACATTATTTAATTATTAAATTATAGTGTGCGCACACACAATTATTAATTTATAGTATATAATGTGGTTAAAGGTATACACACTATAATTAAATTATTAAACTATAGTATGCACATAAATATTAAATTATCGTGCATAATGTGGTTAGAGTGAATGCACACATACACACACAATTATTAACTCATAATGCATAATGTGATTAGAGACATGCACTATTTAATTATTAAATTATATCGCATGCGCACAAACACAATTATTAAATTATAGTATATAATGTGGTTAGAGACACACTATTTAATTATTAAATTATAGTGCACACATATAGCGCGCACATAATATGATTAGAGTGAACACATACACTGACGGGACTCGATCCAAATTCTCTCTAACGAAATCCAACGATACAATCGAGCACCTCAGGGAACCCTTCTAGACTCTAGTTAGCAAGACCAAAAGGACACCGCAAAGCGATCCCTTAATTTTTAATGTCTGTTAAGCATATGAAATATAAGTTTTAAAATTTTCTTTTTCTAAAGTTAAAATTTTCTATAAAAATTTTAGCAGTATAACGGCTGCTTTTTCAACATTTCCCATTTTCAAATCACCTGTAAACCAATTTTATAACACTTCTAAAAATTCATACATGGTCTCCACTACCAAATCGAACCTCCGGTCCATTTCAATCATAATCCTAGCCACAATGAAGCTAATTTACATAAAATCATTTTCAAACTCTAAAAATGCATTTTCATATAAACAATCTAAAAGCATTTACACATAATCCAAATACTTTTATCATACTTGTAAAATAAATCATCAAATAATCCATTTACTTTAATATAATACATTACCATGAACATGATAAGTTTTACAAAATTAATTTACAACCCAAAACATGCACACGCATACGATTTATCTAAATCAAAATATTCATAAATGTAATTTCATAGAGGCGTCGATCATCTTTAGCCCATCCAATCCGAAGGAGGAGAACGAGTACCCTGATCACCTGTTCCAGCACCTAGGGAGATTTTTAGAACATAAAACCAAAATAAAGTGAGCTAAAGGAGCTTAGTGAGTATGTAAAGTTTTCTATTTAAACTAATACTTTAAAATCTACCTCCCAAAGTCATTTGATAAAATTTCTATTTCTTAAAACATTTTCATTTCTAAACCATGCATTTTGTAAATTTACTGAATGATTTCAAAAGCTAGTAATCATATGTAAAACATGATAAGGTTTCTTACTAAGATAGGTTTGTAAAATGCTAAAATATTTTATAAGCTTTCAAAGTGTAACTAAAACGTTTTCTTTCTAAAATCCACATTTAATGGTATGTTTTTCTTTATAAAAATCGTACTAATGGTAACCTAAAGGAGCTACAATCACATGGCGACTGGTCTAGCACCGTTTAATGTGAGGTCACATGTCGTAAAAGCTAGCATCGCACACCATGACAAAACTATAAAGACATCTCACTACTACGTAGCAGAATTTTGTATCGCTTACGTGAAGCAAGATAATACTCCACATGTGTAGAGGGCGACATGACAAACATGATAGATTCAATCCCTTTGATATTAGTGACGTGCCCTCCCAATACTTACCATACACTACGGGGTATACCAGCTAGGTCTAAATCTATAAATTCTATAAATTTAGGTAATTTACTAGCATTTGAAAACTTTCTCTTTATAGAATTCAAAATCTATTTTCTCGTTCAATAAGTGCGGAATTATAACCACATATTGCATAAATTTTTGCTAGGGCATAATATGATCATTATTTCTACAATTACATACATAAAGTATTTCTTTTCACTAAAACACAAAAATATTTATACACTAACATAATGAATGAAAACTTATAAGATGGCTTTAAAAGCAAACTAAATTACATTTAATAATTGTGAAGTATTGTTAACACTCACTTGGTTTTCTACTCACTAGAATACCTTTCAAAACCTCTTTCTTGATTCATTTTGCTTCCTTTTCACCTATAATGCACATTTTACATTTAAAATTCATGATTTAGTCATTGGAATCCATACTAATTCATTTAATAGGCATGAAAACCAACATGCCCTTCATCTAGTCCAATTACACTAATCTTTCACCTAAGCCTTATTCTTTTAATTTTTCATGCATAAATCATCTTAAATTCATCCAAACATCACCCTAACTCATTCAAATGACAAAAACACAACATGCACCCTTAAAATACCATGCTTGGCCGAATGTGACTCATAACCCCATCCAAGGTTTTTCTTTTCATTTTCTTGATATATCTCATCTTAGAATCATATAAAACATCACATAAATATATCAAAATATCAAAATCAATCCATTAACATCAAATACACCTGTTGGCCAAATGCATGCCACTAATCAATCCAAACTTTTTCTTTTCATTTTCTTGATACATATCATCTTAAAATCATGTAACACATCCCCTAAATGTATTCATACATTAAAATCAATTCATGGACCTCAACCCTTTATTGTGGCCGAATTCCATATATCAACTTAACTCAACTTTTCTTTTTATTTTCTTGTTGCAAACTAACTCAAAATCATATAAAACCTTTGACAACCATATCAAAGAAATGAAATCAACACATATTCATCAAGCACACACATTGGCCGAATCACTAACACAATCCTTCAACATCATTCTTTTATTTTCATGATCATCAAAGACACTAAAATCATTCAATTCATCATCTAATGTCTTAAAATCAACTCAAATCAAATTTTCTTGAAAAATTCCATAAAACCCTAAACTCACTTTACTATCTACTTGTCACTCCACTTCCTTTGTCTCTCCTTTCACTTCTAAGCTCAAATAGAAGATAATCAACCTCTAATCACATCAAAATTTTCACAAACACATTACTTTATCATCCTGTCAACCAAAACCATCAAATATCATGAAAAGTAAGCAAACTTACCTTTTCACTTCACTTTCTTTGCACCAACCTTGCCCTAACACCAATTTTGAGTAGATTATATGGATTTAGGATGAAAAATTGATCAAGAAAAGCTCACCTTCCCTTTTTCCCTCTTTGGCCGAACACCCCCTCACTCTCTCTCTTTTTGTTTTTCTTTCAACTTTGCTTTCTCTTTGGATTTCATGACAACCATCAACTATATATAGGCTTGGATCATGTTTATCGTTTGCCCTTAAACTTCCTCAAATTTACAAGTTTGTCATTCTCTAGAGAACGCTCTACTTTCCCAAAATGTCATTGATCTCTCACTTTATTTATAACTATGCCACTTTTTAGAGAATTCTTTCAATTTCCATCAATTGCCCTTCAAAGCTTTATAATTTCTGTCATACCCTTTCTAGATAATTTCATCCCACTTTTTACATATTCAACCTTAGGTGGGTGTGATTAGAATATCAATGGGATGTGTTTAGAAAATCATCCACCTTACTAATTTTGTATTCAAATCTATCTCGATCATTCCAGAAATTCTACAAAAATTTCATTACACCTCTAGGCACTTTAAAATCACTTTATTATTTCATAAATAAGTGTATACTAGTACAATACATTGTACAATGCATATACAATATTAAAATCGTGGGAGGAGGGGAGGGGGGTGTATTACACACACACACACACACACACAATTATCAAATTATAATACATAATATAGTTAAAGTTAACACGCACATACAATTATTAAGTTACAGTACATAATATGGTTAGAGTAAACACACACATATATATATAGAGAGAGAGAGACACACACACACACACCCCTAATTATTAAATTTTAGTATGTAATATGGTTAGAGTGAACATACACTGACACACACACTATACACACAAACATGCTTAATAATTAAATTATAGTATATAATGTGGTTAGAGTGAACACAGGTAGACACATAGATACATATATAGATAAGAAACTTCATTTTAGTCACAAATAAAACCTATTTAATTGCTTATTTTAGTGATCCTCAATATAAATCATTCAAAGAATTTATACATTTAAATTGTGGAGAAAAGTTCATCGATCTTGTAAAGATTGTCTAGTTCTTGTTGTAGAAGTTTTTTGAGCGACTGTCATTTCATTTTGTATCCTGATACACTTTTATGCCTTTGACATTTAAGAATCACGAGGATAATTAAGTACCACCACTATTAGTGTAAATCAAACTTTGAAATCATCCATCGTAAAATATGGTGGTCAGTGTGTGTCTTGATTCATACATAGCACATGGAGACATA
>CM034462.1:26270414-26298194 GCA_019925255.1 Litchi chinensis
TAGAGAATGTAAAACCCAAAACTTTAGCTTTTAGGAAATAATTATATTTCTAGATGAATAGTATTTTTGGATGAAAAGTGTTCGAATGAATAGTAATTTTCAGAAATCGAACCTTATGGAGTAAAAGCTCTGAAATTAACATTAGAATTGAAGGAATCTGAAACGGAGCGAAGATGAGTTGTTTGAAGAGATTTAGAGTAATCAAGAGTTTATTGGACGAAAATACCCTTATCAGAAAATAATGAGTGTTGATAATTTTATGTTCATAAGAATTTCTTTTGTTATGTAATGGAGTCATAAAATACCCAATTAGAGTATTTTATGCTCAATTTGAAGGTTTAAGGGCCATAAAATAATTTTGAAAATTATTGGGGTTAGAATGTGAATTAAGTTTATTAGAAGACCAAGTAGATATTTTCCATTCTCAAGCACACCTAGATTGTATGTGAATATTACATGGAATGAGATCTCATGAAGAACCACAATCCATGTGAAATGAAATGGGTCAATGAGAGCTTGACACTTGGAATCCACTAACTTGGAAAAGTCTATATAAAGAGAAGTTGTCTTGAAAATGAAGAGAAAAAGTGTCGAGAGAAATTAGAGAGAGAAAGGAGAGGCTTTCGACCATTCTTGAGAGAGAGAGTGTGAGTGTGACCGAGTACTCGACAGATTTGATTTTTTCTGATCTATTGAGAGCCTGTTGAGAGAATGTATAAGAGTAAATCAAGAGAGAACACTGTAAGAAAAGTGGAGCTTGGCCAAGAGGATGTCTTTGCCGAGAGAAAAAAGTAAGGTAAGCTTATTGTCATTGTGGATCTTGAGTTGATTTTGGGTATTTCTAACACCTGCAAGTTATTTGGATTGAAGGAGAGCTCGCGATTAAGAGTGCAAGAAAGGCAGTAGTTTTGCTTGTCAGTTTGGAGCACTGTTGAGGGATTTTTAAGTCATTTGAAGTTGCATGCAAGCTAAGGTAGAGGATTCACTCATTTGGAGTTGATTTAACGAAGTGAGTGCTAGACCTTATATTCATTGTGTGAAATAGAATGTGTGATGTTAAGTCTGAAATAAATTTGATGATGCAAGCTGCTATATATTGGTTATGAGTGTATTAGTTGTTAAGTCGTTATTTTGGATGAGGTTGTTAGTGTAAAACTTGGAAAGAAATGTAAGGCGTAGCTTGTGTGAGTTCAAGCAAAATTAGGCTAGGTCAGTAACCCGCCAACGAGTTGAGGGTTGCAAGCTGGGTGATACTGTAGTCCATTTCAGTGCCTAAGTTGGGCAAGTGGTAGCAGCTTGCAAAAAGGGCGAGCATGGTGAGCTAGGTTGTGCTCGCATTTCAAGTCGAGCTAGTTAGGGCAGCAGCTTGCAAGAACAAGTTAGGCCATGCCTAGTCCATAGCAAATCTGTCTGAGTTGAGCTTAATTCAACAGCTTGCGAAAGGCGAGCCGGGCTGGAGAGGTAGCTCGTTAAGGGTCAGCTGGAAGGGAGCTCGCTGTTCAGGCCAAGCAAGTTGGACAAGAGCTCCAAGAGAATGAGCTGGGCGATAGCTCACAGCTTGAGCTCGGTCTTTTATAAATTGGAGTGCAGCGTTTTGTATGCTGGAATGTGAGTTTTTCGAAAGGATTGCTAGGACTAAGAAATCACTTTGGTATTGAAGTGTACGTGAAGCAGCAAGCTAGCAAATGATGTAGTAGAGTGGCTATATATATTGGATAGCAAGTTGTGAGTGTCGTTTATTTCAAAGCATTTTAAAAGTTCATAATTGAATTTAATTATGGCACTGGTCTACTTTTAAGTCATTTATATTGAAATGATCTATGTCTGCATGTCTCCAGTTTTGTATTTATATCGCATGCAAGCTTTTGAATTGTATATTATTAATGTTTATGCACTTTAGCAGCAAAGCAATTTATTTAGAGACATGCCAGAGAATATTTTCGAGCTAAATTAATGTATTTATAAGATAAAGAGAAAAGAAAGTTTTGAGTAGCTTAAAAAGATTTTAATGTCTATGGTTTACGCTAGCCCCAAAGATTACCGACAGAAGTACCATATGCGTGTATAGCAAGTGTGGTTGGGAAAGTCACTAACTATGGGGGGTTTGAGTCAAAGTCAGTCAGTCGCCCTCTGCACGTATACAGTAGTGTAGATCTGCTTGATGTTAGGGTGGGTATCGTGATCCCTGAGGTCCCTCATCGGCGACTATATAGAGAGATTTTTCCCCAATCCTAGTGACATGTGCAAGGTCTGTTATTATTATGTACAGGTACCATCACGAAAGATAAGTTTCCCTGGGTTACCAACTAAGACAAGTTTCAGAAAGAGAAACACGTCAATAGATGTAAGATCGCAAACATCAAGCAAGCTATACTATGAGAAAGATTTATGAGCATTATTATCATTTTCAAATAAAATTACTTTTATATATTATGCTTGATTTATATTTTATCAATTCAAGTTAAAGTATTAGTTTTCTTAGAAATCTTTTAAGAGGTGTATTCATATTTTGAAAATAAGTTTCAAAGTTGATAAGTACCCACTCACTGAGTTATTACTCACCACTCGTTTCCTTCCTTTATAAAAACCCTCCCCAGGTGCAGGTGTGAGCCAAAGATTAGAAGGTGCTTCGTCGAGTATGCACGAGGATTGATACGTGACGCTACTGCACTAGTTGGTTTACATCTGCACTATCATGTATTTGCATCCCTTTTAAACTTAATGCATGTTTCATAAATTTGATTTAAGAACTCATATTTGGTGCGCTTTGTATTACATTTTGGTAAACCATATGTGCACTTAAGCCTTAATTAGTTTTAATGGATTTAAGTTATCTTGAATGAATTCGTATTTATGACTGAGTATGGGTTTGGATGAGGGTTTGAGACTTGAAATTTGGGATTGGATTAATTTTAGAAGTGCATAGGTTTTTCCTTCATGTCTTACAGGATGAATTTTTTAGAAAAGCAGCCATTGTGACATGACCCAAACCAGATGCTTTCTCTAGGCTCCTATCTTTAGAGGGTCTTGTCAGGTACTCCGATGAACCTCTTATAACCCTTCTCACGGTCAAGAGAAATTCGCGAAACGAACCCTTAAGATGTCTTGCCTATTTGCTTTACTTTACTTTGACTATATCAATTTCTATTATTTTTTAAAATAGTTGGATCGATGTAAATTTTTCACGTTCCATAAAAAAAAAAATTATTAAAAATTCAGCAGTATAACGGCTATATTTTAAAGGTTTCCAAAATTTTCTTATAAGAAAATATACTTCAAACTATTCTTAATCACCACCTAACTTCTTTTATCCACAAATATACATTTTCACAATAACTTTACCACTATCATGCATGATAACCATAGGAGAATTATATCTATGTATCATATATACTATTTACAATTTCATCCAACACAATTTACAAAAGTTTACAGTTTCAAAAATATATTTCGAATGTTGCAATATAACACATGCACTTCATTCTTTTCATATTCACAAAACATAACATGATATATATATATATATATATATATTGCTTCCGTTGGTTTCGCCCACCTATATTTTTACGAGTTGATTCTTTTACTTCGTCCCCCCGATGGATGTATATGAACAGATTTTTATACTATAGCAAAGAAAATTCGCTAGTTAATTAATATAATAAATACGAAAATCATCATATAAGTATCTATAACTTGTTTTGATACTTATAAAGTTTAAATTAAACTTTATTACTAAAAGCACTATGTGTATCCTTAAAAAGTCTAACCAAGTGACGACTAACTATGTCGCTCAATGTGGTGGATCACATGGCGATTTCAATTGACACCAACCGTGACCCCACTGAGATATTTCACCAACCACGCGTGGAATTTGTTGCATCGCAAAACGTAGTGTGAAATAATCTATACTCTAAGCATCTACATGCGGAATTTTCTGTGTCGCATAGTGTAGTGCTCAATACTTTAGCTTTTGCAAATACGTGCGGAATTTTTTACATCGCATCGCAATACAAGGTAAACTATAAATCTGAACGACTACGTACGGAATTTTCTGCATCGTAAACGTAACACCAGAAAATCTGAGAATCTTAGCAACTACGAGCGAATTTTCTGCATCGCCACGTAATGCTAACTAATATATAAAGTCTTAGGAATACACATGGCCTTTGAAAACATTTTTAATGAGTGCATTAGCACCTAACTTCTTTATCTTTGAAAACTTTTAACTGAACTTTAAGTTCAAATCTTTTTGAAACACTTTAATCTCGATTTTCATTTTTTGAATCCAATATATGGGTCTTTTACACATAAATACTAACTTAGATTTTGAGATTCATTTCACAAATTACTTTTTAATGATACATACTTATATTTTAACTAGAATTGAAATAATGTAAGTGGGTAGTACTTATCTTGATTTTCAAATTTGCTAGAGGGCTTTAATGAGTCTCCTTCGCTCCACTAGTTTGTGCGTCACCTGCACAACATACTCTTACTTAAAATATGTCACAATATGCTACACAAAGTTACACACATTGCTTTTAACATTAAATATTCCTAACAATACCCTTTTTGACTACGATCTTCTTTTCTAAGTTTTAACTTAACTTAGGCTTTCTAATTCTGATATAAAAGTTTAACTTATATACCCCTAGGAACATCCCCACGCAGTCCGTTTAATTTTCAGAGGTCCGAAATGAAAAGTCAAAATTTTCGGACCCCCTTTGACAGAATATTGTTCGCAGCCCAATTCATGAACTGTTTTGCTTCCATTTTCACTTGGATCATCTCTTTATCTCTCACTTAGGTCACTCGTAAAATGGTTTTGAAAAATTCTAAGTATAGGGGGTGAAACCTAGGAATTACCTCTATTTTTTAACCCTTTTTAGTGCACAATTTCACCTCATTTGCACAATAAACTCAATCCTTTCATATCTAACATTTTTTCACTCTAATACAATTAAACACATTCATCTCATGCATTAATGAATACATTTTACATGAAATTCCGCAATGTCCTTCAACTAGGCTCTTAATTCTCAACTCATGTCTACCCTTTTTCTTTTTCAATTCTAACACCTCTATATGCTTTTCTAGTTGATAATATGCATGAATTAAAGCTCAAAATGATCAAAACACAATGGGGTCAAATACCCCCTTCCTTGGCCGTGACTCATTTATACACATAACATACTATTTTCTTTTTCAATTTCCTTTTAAATGTTAGCATTTCCTTAACTTTTCTAACTTCTATCATGCTTGAATCAAGCCTTAATTACATCTAAAATTAATGGGATCACATATTCATCATGGTGACCTTGACCTATACATGCACACACAACACTTCATTTCATTCAACTTTCAATATTTTCACTAACTTATTCTCTTAGATATTTTAACAAACACATTAACTATCACTAATTTCACTTCCAACCATTTTGGATGAAGTCTTAGGGTTTTCTACATAAATCCTAACTCTAGTTCTTTCATGGTTTATTATCATTCAAGCTTCCTTGTTAACTACTCATGACTATGATATTGATTTACATCATAATTCGATCAACAACACATCAAGTAAACCAACAAATCCATCTTCATATTATATATTTCCAACCAATATCAAACTTAAAGAAAATTATGAAAACTAACCTTAAGCTTGATTAGGTTTGGATGTTCTTGCTTAAATCTACTTGGGATTTGGTTGGGAAGCTTTAAAATGGCCTTGGAAGGGTTGGATCTCACTTCTCTTCTTTTTCTTCTTCTTGTCATCCCACTTCCTTCACTCCCTCTCTTTTGTTTTTCTAAATTTTGCTAAATATGGATCACTAACACACTAGCTCACTCATATATATAGGGAGTCACCTGGTAACAATGACCATAATGCCCCTCTTTGATAATTATCCCACTAATAGTCTTAATTTGACTAAGTATTATGTGACAATTACTTACATATACATGTTTAACTCTTATATTGAGAATAGACTATTTGTCATTTATTTCTATATAAATATGTCCCTTATTCATACAAAGACCATTTTGTCCTTCTTTATATTTATCTTACTTTTAGAGTTAATTAGTTTCTAGGGTTTTGTTGAAAAGTAGCCTTATTTGGATGACCCTAGTGAGAAATAACCCTTCAGTTGGTAAGGTTGTGCAGAAGGCTATATTATTGGACAAAAATACCCCTGGTAAGTCAGGAAATTACAAACGCACCATTCCCTTGTTTCCCTACCAAAAATCGAGTGGTTTAGTGTGGTCGCAACACTTTTTGGTAAGCCTGAAGGAAAACAAACAGCCACCTGCCCAAGTCGTCACCGTCGTCCATGCCCATTGGCCGTCGACCCATCAGCGTCGAACCTAACCTGCAGGGACAGTCGTCAATGTCGTAGTGACCAGCCTTTTTGTTCGACCGTCGCGACTCATCACCTACACACCTCCACCCACTGTCATGTTTTAAACCTCAACTGAGCATTGTGCGAATGCGAAACCCGGAGAAGAGAAACCCGACCCAGGGATCCCACCGTTGTTCACTGTCGTGATTTAGTGGGTAAGAAACCCTAAGCTACTGATCGAGGATTCAGAAGAAAAGGCGACCCGCCCACCAAACGAAGCTGCTCTCAGTGACGACATATTGGTTTCCTCCACCCACCCGAAGTCCCAACGTTTGTGCATTAGGAAAGTGAAACCGGCAGCAAGTAGTGGAAGAAGAAAAAGACGGCAGAAGCATATAATTTAGTTGACGGAAGTCGAGGCAAAAACTTGGAGGTCGAAGAAGCAGCAACGGAACAAGTCCACAGTAAGAACACATTGCTTATGGGTTTTTGTTATTATTGTAGCTTGTGTGCCTGTATGTTATTTGGAGACTATTTATTGTGATGTTGTTAATATTTTTGATTTGGTGTTTTTGATTTTTGTAAATGATTGCTATGGTACTGTTGTTATTGGGTTTGGTATAGTGGCGATTGAATTTGCTTGATTGGATTTGCTCTTTGTGAACTTCATCGTTGGGTTGTGATGGTTTACAATTGGTAGATGTCCCAACATCTAGGTTTGGCTTTGTAAGCTACAACTGGGGATTCCCAACCAGTAGGTTGTGAATACTAACGTTGTAGTTGGGAGTTATGTATTGGTTGGGAATGGGTCACTTGAAGGTTGGGATTTATGTTGAAGATGATTTCAAAATAGAGGTTGAAACCCAACCTCAAGGTTGGGAGTCTCAACTCCTAAATTGTAAATCCGGACGTGGAAGTTGGGATCGGAACCTGTAATGTAATATAATGCCATTGAAATTACTTTGGATCGCAACCTGTAGGTTTGGATTGACAACCTAGAGGTTGGGATTTGGAACTTATAGGTTATTTTTGGGATTGTAGTACATGAGTTGGGGATTCACAACATGAAGGTAGGGATTTCCAACATGACGTTCGTCTGATAACAACCTGGAGGTACGAATCACAACATTCAAGTTGGGATCAAAACCTCTAGGTAGGGATCCGAACTTTGTGGTTGGGATAAAGTCTCGATGATCGATAGCTATTAAAATTATTATCTCAACATTAAAATTGGGATCCCTACCTGGTGGTTGGGACCAAAACCTAGAGGCAAGGATCCCAACTTCCAGGTTGGGATCAAACTGGACTTATTGATCCCAAGCTTAATGGATGGATCCCAACCTTGAGGTTGGGATCAAATCCTGGAGGTAAGGATCCCAACTGGCAGGTTGGTATCAAACCTGGACGAATCCCAACATGAAGGGATGATCCCAACCTTCATGTGGGGATCCCAGCCTGTATGGTTGGGATCAATACCTGGAGGTAGAGATCCCAACCTCTAGATACGGATCCCACATGCGCCCTATACAAGGGATGATCCCTACCATCAAGTAGGGATAACTACGTCCAAGTTGTGATCAAAACCTGTTGGTAGGGATCCCAACTTTCAAGTTGGGATCAATCCTCCAAGTTTGATCCCAATATCAATGAAATGATCCCAATGTTGAAGTAGGGATGCCTACCTTCAAGTTGGGATCAAGACCTGTAGGTAGGGATCCCAATCTTCAGGTTGGGTCAACCCTGGAGGTTTGCGATCCCAATTCCAATGTTAAAGTATGGATACCTACATCCAAGTTGTGATCAAAACCTGTTGGTAGGGATCCCAACTTTTAGGTTGGGATCAAACCTCCAAGTTAGAAACCAATATGAATTAGATGTTCCCAACGTTGAAGTAGGGATCCCAACTTGAAGGTTGGGATCAAGACCTATTGGTAGGGATCCCAACTTTTAGGTTGGGATCAGGCTCGAGGTATTGATCCCAATATAAAGAGATAATCCCAACGTTAAAGTAGTGATCCCTACCCCCAGGTTGGGAGCGAAACCTGTAGGTGGGGATCCCTAGCTCCAGGTTAGGAGTCCGTCCCTAAATCCCAAAGCTTTGTTTTTTATTCTGTTTGCAGTTTGTATTCGAATATGGTTTTTGCAACATGGGTGTACGGGTTTTGGTCCACTACACTTTTCCCTACTTTATTGTGGGATCCCCCACTTGCAAGTGGGCAATGCCAAGTTACAGGTTGGCACAGTTATGACTTTTTGCCGATTTGATTTTGGGTTTCCCAACATGATTTCATGTTCTTGTGCCTTATTGTTAGCTTGTACATGCATGAATGACATGAGACAAATCATCATTTGACATTATTGCTCATGCTGAGATGTGGTATTGGTAAAAGAAATTTGCATCTTTATTCTTGCAATTTTGTTATTTGCCTCAGGTTTTTGAGAAGAGATGGTATTGGCTTAAAGTTTTTGCTTTGGCTACAATCAGAGATTGGGATGCCGTAGAGAAGTTTTCAAAGGAAAAAAGACCTCCAAATGGTAAAGTTATATCATTACTGTTGCATTTGTACCTAGTTGGAGATAATGTTCACAGTTCCAGTTGTTAAGTGCTAGTACCATATGTATACTGATTTCAGATTATATATTCTTTTCCATCTGCTTTTGTGTGTGTACTAAACAAAAGGCAATTAGGTGCAAAAAATGAAGTTAGGATTTTCTTCATCAGAGACTCAATTTGCTTTAATCGTACAAATTGAAAAGAAATATGAGTCGGTCATTTCGATAGGTTTCTGCTTCTTCTGAGAAAAGCAATTTGGTTAAAAAAAAATTAGTTAACCTTCTGCACTTTCTGAACCCCCACCCACAAAACCCATCACACTTCTGAGCAAAAAACTTGGGCATTTCCATGCGTTTTATTGTCTTCTTTAACACCTATTATACATTCAGTTCTTATGTATTTGATAACCTGTGTGTGTTTTTATTATTTAAAGAATTATGAGATCTTGTAATTAAATTGTTAGTACAAGCTTTCAGCTATATTGAACATGACCTGTGACAGAACCAATCGTTGAGTACTGATATTTTGGCACTTCATTATTTCATTCATATTTAAGATGATCATTACTGTGATGGCAACTTATAATTTATCTCTTTATCTATGTCTGTCTTTGCCTAGTGAGAAGGGTTAGTTAAGATTCCAATTTAGTTGTACTAAAGTGTCATGTTTGCTTGTCCAAACCCGCATAATTTATTTTTCCCTTATGATAGGACAGATTGTTTTCTTGATTACATTGGCAGCCTCCAGCTGGAAATCAATATGCAGGAAATTAGAATGCTCCAGCAAGAGTTGGTAATGCTTTATGCCGAGAATTTTAGCTGCAAAACCTTCTGTCCTCTTTTGTCATCTTTTCCTAATCTTTTTAAGTATTCAAGTAAAAGGGGAAAACAAGTATATTTCGTTACGAAGATTTTTCTTTCAAGTGCTATTTATTATTTAACCTTTACCAATATATCTATCTTCACAATATGACATCTATCTACTGGTTGATATCCACGCACATCCAGTTTTAGGCTCAGACCTTATTTATTAATAGAGTTGCTCAATTGTCTCTGCATGCAACAATGTGATTCTCACTTGGTGGAATGGATTTATGCAACAATATTGCTAAATACAAAAATGGCTGCATGAATGTCTGGTGATCATGAGAATATAAGGTTGTGACCTTGTTGATGCTGACAGAAATTTGCTTGACATTTATGTATATTTCCACAATATACACTTACATAGGACCGGTGTAATATATGGTATATGTTACAGTTTATTCAAAAAATGTGGTGAGGGATTTCCAATGGGTTTTTTTAAACTTGCAGGTTACCGACAAGATGGATATTGCTATTACGTGCAAGATCACTGATGTGTAGCATTTTTCTTCCAAAATTACATGTTTCTCTAAGCTGGGAGCCATCAAAGTTATAGCTGACAAGTTAAGTGACGTCCAGCTGGAAATCTTCAAGAGGTCTTGCTTCGATAAACTGTTTGACATGAAGGAGCGAAAGTTTGCCGGTCAATTAGTGCATAACTTGCTGCTCCGACAAGTGGAATGTGATGATTCGAAGGAGCTGTGGTTTGCACTTCCGAATGACAGTCTGATTCGATTCTCCATGCAAGAATTTGCAATTGTGACAGGGCTTGATTGTGGGGCATACCCGATAGATGGGTCAGCTGAGGAAGGTGCATCCGCTGAGCCGTTTAGCCAGAAAATGTTTGGGTCATGCAGCAAAGTTACGAACAAAAGTCTGGACGCCACTTTTAGGGGTGCATCTTCGGACAATGACGAGGACATCGTCAAACTTGCATTGCTGTACTTCTTAGAAACGGTGTTACTTGGGAAGGATCCCAAGAACCAGATTCGATGGGAGCATATTCGCCTATTGGATGATATGAATGCATTCAACAAATACCCATGGGGTCGTTGTTCCTATGACATGACATTGAGTGGCCTGAAAAAAGATTTTAACAAAATGGTTGCGTCGAAAAACGTCATAAAGGGCTGAAGAACAAGGGAGACGGTGCATTCTATTCTTTGTCAGGTTTCCCATATGCATTTCAGGTACATCTCATCTTTACTTGTAAATTATTTGGTTTGTTAAGTTTGGTGCGCTTGAGAACCACGTTTGATGTATTTTCTGGACTCGTAGGTATGGGCATGTGAAGCAATTCCGACTATTGGCCATCATATTGCCCTTAAATCCACAAATTTGGTGCCGCGCTTCCTGAGTTGGAGTTCTACTGCTATCCCAAAATCAAGGGAAATAGTTACATTATTGCATCGCTCTGATGTATGTACACATAGTACTGTGTTGATCTTGATGCCGTTCACAAAGATGATGTTTAGAATCATATTTGTTTCCATGTCATGGCAGCTACAAGCACACCCTACGTTGGAGGCGACGGCTGCAGAGGAAAAGGAGGATTACTTCCAGTATTTTGTGACGAAGAGCAGCGTCCAGCTGAGGGGTGTTCACATACCATCGCCTCTGATAGTGATGGCAATGGGCAGCATGACAACACTGGCCTACCTGGATTTCTGAAGGCCCAGCGTTGTGGAAGAGGACCATCTGATCAGGTACAATAGTTGTTAGCTTTTAGTTTTTTTTATGGCATGTACTACGACCAAAAGCCATCACCGTGACATAAACTGATTTGCTGGCAGGCTGGCAAGGATAGCAGTCATACGAAGGATGACCAACTACATACCGTCCATAAGCAGTTGCAGCAGATTCAACAAGAAACACGGAAAGCACTACAACACACAAACAAGCACCTAGAAGAGACAATGCTGCTGGTACAGGAAACAAACAAGAAGGTTGACAAGATTGTGGAATATTTATTTTCAAACACAGCTGTTCCAAAAAAACATAACCCACCTGCAGGAAAGGTACACTTACAATTAATATCATGGCCAGAAGATCCGCAAGTAAGTAATGTCGGATGCCATCTAAACATGTTGTTTGGCTTTTGCTGTACAGGAGAACGATGAGCTAACGGGTGAAACCCCCGAAGACACTATTGGGGTTGAAGCAGATCTGCCAGATCCGGTCGAAAGGAGTAAAGACGGACGTCACCATGGGGAAGTTGACAGATTTGGTGAGAAAATGACAGTGAACCCGGATGTGGCAGCTAAAGCATGTCAGGCGTCGCCTTCCATTGGTTCGGATGTAAGTGTGAAGATCATACCACAAACCAAACATATCGATATGAATATAGTAGGGTCACCTTCGGTGGGTTCGGACGTAAGTATGAAGATCATAGAACAATCCAAATTTATTAAGAGAAAGCGCAAAAAGGGTCCACAAATTTCGTCTCCATTTCAGGAAATTGAAGTTGTTCCTAGAAAGCGCACCAAATTCGAACCTTTTCCAGTTCTATCCGCTTCGGAAGTGGAAGCTTTTAAATCATGGCGGGACGAAGATGTCTCGAACACGTTGTATGTTTACCACCTTCTTACTTTTTCCTTAATATATTTTACTATGGTATGTGCTGCTTGGATAACAAGATGTCAACCACTTGAATGTGACTGCAGACCTTTGGTTCGGTTGCCAACTGGGGACTGCAGCCAGCAGTGGTTTCAGGCCTTGTCCAAACCCGATGTCTGGTTGGCTGATTCGGTGCGTCAAATGAATAGCGCAAGTAGGTATGTCATACTTATATAACTAAAATCGAAACATTGACATTTTCCTCGTGTTTGACAGCATATGGATGCCGCTTTCTGCTTTATTCGATGGAAGTCGATGAGGTGTCCTACGACCAAGATGGAAGCATTCACAACAACAGATATTTTGTTTGGGGTAAGTATATTGTTCGCTCAAGGTCCGCTGCTGCAGCGTCATTTTCCTACCTTTATCCCTTACTAATTGAATTTGCAACTTCAATATATGTAGCAACATTTGCAAAGTAAGTGGGAGTGTTATACCAAGAAAAAACTTAAATGGGAAGACGATGACATGTGCATCAAATACGCAATGGGGGAGGTGTCTGGCAGCAAAGATGCATCACGGGAGGTAGCCTGTCGTCCTTGGACTGGACTGTCGACGGTACGTCACTTGTTTTCTTGCATTGCAGTTGTCAAGTTTACTGTCACGTAACATACGCAAACTGATTTGTGGTTCTGTTCTGCCTGAACTGTCTGTAGCTGTACATGCCATTCAATTACAGGGGTGTACACTGGGTCCTCGTCAAAGTAAACTTCAATGAGCGCACTATAACCCTGTTTGACTCACTTGGCTCATACGTACGCAATTACAAACAGTTTTTGCAACCCATACAAACACTATTGCCACTGCTCCTTCAGAAGACTGATCACTATAGGACAGATACGCGCATGACTGCAGACTGGTATACCAAGAACGGATGGACACTGTCTCGATGCGACGACACGCCACAACAAGAAGCAGCGTAAGAGCTGTACCCGAACATTTTGTATTTACAGTATTTCTACCTACATGTACGTTATGTGCTAACTAATTAAGTTTGCTGCCACGTTTATGTAGTAGTGGTGATTGTGGGATATTCGTTATCAAGTTGGCCGAACACATGGCTCACGGTCTGCCGGTGAACTCATTCGACACATCCCACATACCAAATTTCCGGTTGTAGCTAGCTCTTGATTTATGGAAATGGTCTCGTCAATTGTACGGAGGTAATAATATTTGAATGCTTACCAGTGATCTATAGAGGTTTTAAATGGTTACTGTGCCATCAACTTGCAACAGTCCACCTTACTGAAAATCTGTTCCTTATTACTGTGCTGAACAGGTTAGTGGTTCGGTGGCTTCTTTAACAAGACAGATACATCTTCAGATAATGTTCCCTGAGCAGTGACATCAACTGTAACTACTGGTTGATGCAGGGGCTTATTGTATTCAACTATGCTTTTTGGGATAATTGGAACTTAGATACAATGATGAACGAACTGATGTGGTGTGCCTAATGATAGGTGTCCTTGCTAAAATTTCAATGTTATTAGTTACTGAATATCGGTGGGTGCTCTTTCAGTCATGACAAAGTAGTGCAACTTTTGATTTTGAAAATGGAAATATATATGCACGAATTTAATGGAATAACAGAACTAGATTATAACATGCTGTCCAATTTTATTTCTTTTTATTACCAATATTTGGGAAGCATCTGTAGTAATGTAAATGATGGTGGGTCTTTTGTTTTCTTGGGATCCTTTTGAAGTGAGATTTTTACTCCATGTTTTTTTTTTGGCTAATGTTTGGCTATTACCCACTTGATTTCAGGTTTTGCTTCTCTGTTGCATATCTCGGAATAATCTTTTATGCTACTCTTTCTTCATAAATTTAACTACAAGGTTTATATTTATTTCCAAACTCCCTCCTAATCTTCCCGTTTGTGATTGGGATGTGACACTAGTTGCGGTTAAAGATGCCAACACGACAGATGGTGCTTGTTATTTAAAGATTAAGCTTCCATCTACGTTCAGACTACCTGATGGTTTTTGAAATTTCTTACACAACCCGCTTTGTTGTAGTCTAACCGTTCCAACCCGCCTTGGACTGCTTTTGTAGATTCTACTTCAAGTTTTGCCCGCTTCCTTTGATTGCTGCGACGACAAATACTTGATTATTAAAAGTGAAGTATTAAAAATTGATTTTGACAGGGACATTATACAGTCCTTGATTAATGATTTGGTAACTTCTATTTTCTTCGCGAAGGGGCCTGAAGAGGTTTTAAAATTCTTTGATTCTTTACTGTCTTTACGTATGGAAAACTTGATTGCTGAAGCGTTTAGAGTTGGTTTGGAAGACTTTTTCCATGGCAAAGGTTGGTCTACGAAGGATTTCAAAGGATATTAATGTTGTTTCTCCTTTGCTTCATCACTTGAGATCAACACAAAATGAGCTGGTGGACTTGCAACTGGAGCACTACATTCGACATGTGAGAGTGCCAGAACTTATATTTTATTTTAAAGGCATTTGTATTGGGTAATTTAATATAGACTCCCAACTTTGTAAGAGTGTTGCATTTATTTGTCAGGTTAGTACTGTATTATGTTATTAATTTATTTATCTTTTACTTTACTAGAAAACATGAAATATTGTATTATTGTTAGTTACCATTGCACCGACTTTTTAAGAGCGTACATTTATTTGTCAGGAATAATCGTTCTCCTAGGTCATCTAGAGGTACAAATGATGATTCTATTGTTAATTCCATGTTTACAGTAACTAGGCAGCGATTAGACGTGTCTGCATCAGAAGAGCAAGACATTCTCTCAGTTGTGGAGCCAATCATGAAGTCCATCAGACGGATAATGCATCACTCTAGATAGGTTTATACGCTACATCAAATGTACATAAGTATGCATATATAGATATATACATAAATAAATATATGCATATATTAAGGTTGGCTACTATTTTGTTACTAAATGAAGTTTAGGTGATAGGTCACTGCCAAGGCATTTCTAACATCTAGATACTCGAAATGCCAGCTTGCGATTCAGGCTTCTTAAATAGATTCAACAATAGCACTTTCTAAACCAATTTTCCCAGATGAAGTGCGCCATATAGCCATAATACTCATCTGCCCATAGTTTCACAAATGCATCACACAATTTTTTCTCACCAAGCAAATATCAGAGATTATAAAGGGTTTCGTTACAGAAAAAGCCTATTGTCCTAACCAGATGCATGTTATATAAGTAAGCGGGCGATTAAAGTTTTTATATCTCGACGAGCTGTATCATCTCTGGCTTGTAGAACTCCACTCAGTAGTTTCAAGAAGATGTCATCAGCTCTTGTACAAGTAGATGGTTGACATGTTACTCTGTGCAGAACCTCAGTAGCTGAGTCATGACGGTGAAGTTCAACAAGTAGAGATATGACTTTCTCCTCTTCGTCATTGGACCATGGAATGGCTGTTAGGCACTCCAACCACGACAGCATACCCGAATCAAAAACGATAGCTGCAGACACCTACAATGGAGCACTTATATTACAAAAGTTCCACTACAGCAGAACTGACGAAAGGTGGATGTTCTTATCCAATAAATGAGGAATAAAGCAATAGCATCAACATACTTAGCACTGGTTTCTTCCGGTTCTGCTGATATTATTCAGGTTCCAACAACATATGCCGGACAAGAAACTGATTTAAACTTCCAACTAGAGCAAAACTGTTATTTCATGTGGTTACAGGAAATTATTTACTCATCACAATAATTATACTATGTTTAAATTTGTCTTAGTGGGTTCTGAAATTCTAACGATTAAGTCTAACTAAGCCAACAAACCGAACAAGATTCATTTTTCTTCAAGTAGAAGCCACGTTTAATGATAAAATAACAGTTCACTTGTAAATTATGATTTTTCCGTTACATGTTCACATTATCTACAAGAGAAAACTGTTTAGCCATAACAACTTGCAAAGCATAACTTACACCAGATACATTCCTCATAACAGAACTATCACTGTTATCAACTACCATCCAAGTCATAGAATTTAGACAACTAACGATGTAGCTCTGTTATGATAGCAGGACAGAAATTAACTACTTGCATACAAAAAAATGTATAAATAATTTCAACAAAACAAACCAAACATTGTGACTTGTGAGGATTCCTCAAACATCCCATTTTCTTTCCTTTTTCGACAACAACTCACTTACCATCACAGACTGCAATATCAAAGCAAACAAAACATACTCATCACGCCTCATTAGCCAAAACTAAAAACCACTACCCAAAACACCCAATTCAATAAACCCCACAAAGAAAGACAAAATTTCCAAGTCCATTTACTTTACTAAGATCAATCAAACACCAACATCAACATATAAGCACTCATTATACAAATACATGAATAATAGCAACATGTGATGATGTATATATATTTATACATAACTATATATGGGATCAAAAGAGCGAAGAGCAAAGACCTTGTCAAGATTCTCACCAAGCAACCTCCTTTTGATGTCTTCACAATACATCAACACCACAGCCTCCACATAGACCTCCACAGCATCACACTGACTTATCTCCACCATCTGCATCATCTCTCCAGCTTTTAAGTTGCAAACATCATTGATGCAATGCACAATGTTTCTGCAAGATGCATCATACTGCTGCAGTCTGCTCCATCTCTATCATTTGACCTGTTTCTAGTGAAACCATTAGCTTCCTCTTGACGCTCTTGACCCTGACTTTAACAATTTTCGGATAGATTCAGCCTGCGTAACCAAACGCGTACAACTATCAGCCTGTCTGCAAAATGCCAACCTACAGTGATGAGGCTGAAATGATGACATCCAGCTATAGCATTTCTGGTTACCAAAAAAGTACAAACCAATTACATTATAGACAAAACAACTAGTTTAAATCACTTGCAGTACACTTGACATTAGCATTAAAGAGTTGCTATCTTACACTGGCAATTCTGCAGGCCATTTGCATGCAGTTGCTGATCATACTGGAATAGGTGTCCTACATTTTTGTCTGTTGTGTCCTAAGCCACCACATCTACTGCACTTTGTTTGCTTCTTGGCTTCACCTTTCGAAGGTTTTCTTTTTGTGGTAGGTCGTCCACGCGGGTTACGACCTTCAGGTGGTAGGATAATAGGAACTTCAACATGCTCAGGCCAAATCCAGTCATCTTCATGCCCAACCGGATGAATTGAAGCTGCATATGCTTCTAGTAAAGTTTCCACGCTATAGTACAGAGCACAGTAGCTATAACAAGATATGTGGCGACTAGTACAGGCTGCTAGTGCATGTGCACATGGCAGTTGGTCTAGCTGAAATTTCTTGCAGTCACACGTTCTATTTTGCAGGTTCACAACTGGGTTCAAATATTCATCTATAACAAGATACTTTTCCGAATCAATAGGTCGCACAGGATAAGTACATGCTTTCTTCATCCTCTCTCGCAGCTTCGCTTCAACCCATCTGGTCATTGGCGTAGACATTTTCGCAGCTTCCTCACGCCTTTCATAAAACCATCTTTGAAGTACACCACGTATATGCTCTATTAACTTCGTGATCGGTAGCTCTCGTGCCTCCTTCAAAATGGCATTCAAACACTTTGCAATGTTTGTTGTCATTATGGAATATCTTCTACCATCAAACTCACATCTAGCCCATTTTGTTGGTTCTGCAAGCATCAAATACTTAGCTGCCTTGTTATTAACTCCTGCGATTTGGGACATACGCGCACTAAACACTGCAACCCGGTATGCTTTGGCAGCCTTGTAAAACAATTGCTGCACATCACCACCTTTACAATTGGCCTTCATGTTTTGCCCCAAGTGATACATACATATTCCGTGCAATGCCTCTAGAAACGAATGTTCAATAGCTGTTGCTATACTTGTGTTTCGATCTGAAATGAACACAAGATCTGCAACTTCTCCAATACACCCATGCAACTTTGTCATAAACCAAATCCATGCATTATCATTTTCTGAATCTCCAATGCCAAAAGCTAATGGGTACACTTGGTTATTTCCATCCATGCAAGTCACAATAAATAGGGTTCCTTTATACTTTGATTTTAGGAATGTTCCATCAACAGCTATAACGGGCCGAATGGAAGTTTTAAATCCATCAATCGAACCTCCTAATGCCATGAAAAAGTACTTGAATCGATTGGAATCATCACATTCAATGTGGGTGACAGTCCCTGGATTTTTCATTTCCAACATCGCACAATACAACGGAAGCACACTATAAGACTGCTCCGGTGATCCCCTTGCTATTGTCATTGCAACCTCTCTAGCCCTCCATGCTTTATTATAATTAAAACTCAGCCCATACCTTTTCTTCATGTCTTCAACTATGTCGTTCGGATGGTAACACTGAGAAGCACCCTCATACTTCCATTTTATGCAATGCCCAATCAATTTACTTGTTGCTTGCGGACGGTGAAAAACAAGCGCATCAAGAGAACAACTATGGTCCGGATTGTACTTCCGCACACGAAAAGCTTCTGACCCCACAAGTTTTGTTGCACGCAGCCACCACTTGCAACTTTTCTCCACACACCCCATAACCAATAACCCTTTCGTGGATTTCTTCACTCTGACATTAACCTGTCTACCCACGGCTAACATTCTTATATTCAGTTGTAGCTCCTCCTTATTGGAGAATATATCACCGGCCCGAACTTCTTTAACACAGTTGGACATACTATCAATATGGCCACCATCTATTGCCTTAGGAATCGAAGATGTCATTGCAACATGACCATCCCATTCAACTTGTTCTGATTTCAGCATCTTCTCTTTCGAACTGTCAACCCTATCAATTGGTGATAGTTCCGTAGGTGTCAATGGAGATGTACACACATCTGCAGCTTCGGTTTCTAAATCAACAAATCTAAGGTCTCCATTGTTATCAACCTCTATCATATCGTCATCGCTCATTATCAGCTCTGCAGTATGCGGTATTTCACTGCCCAAACTTTTTTTTACACCATCTTTTACTCCATCTTTTGCTCCCCATTCTGCCTCACCTACTAATGCCGCTGCTGTGGAGTCACCTTTACGTTCCATTGTAATGCATAATGGATTCCTCGTCATGACATCACTCACTTCAGCGATAAAGAACTCAACGTCACTATCATTCAACACATCAATTGGTGGGGCGGCATCACACATTTTATACTTGAACTTCATCATAATTGCAAATTCAGCTGCGCTTATATCAAGTGCATTACATACTGCATCGTGTAATTCTTGATACGCTGTTGTCCTCGACAATAAAATTCCTTTTGTCTTCCCACCTTCGTACATAACGTTTCCTCCCTTATTCTTCCACTCACCATTGTATTGCAATGCAACCCGAACTTTATCCATGTCCTTCAACCTGTCAAATGAAGGCAATATTATGGTCAGTACTTATATCCAAACATTGCTTCCTCCTGGTTTGTGCCAAACAAAAACTACAACTCTCACAATCTCCCGCATATGTGCAAGTTGTATTTTTTATTTTTCCTCCAAACAAATTGCATTTATGTCAACAACACAAACATTTGTATAGATTCTCCCCTGAATTTCTTTTCATATTCAGGTTGAGATTCTTTTTCACTATGGATTCTCAATCTGCAATGATACCTAAAGGTTAGGATTCCCAACCAACTCCTTACATTACAATATCAAACACCACGGATGAAATCGTCTACAACATTCCAACTAAACATTCAACATTAACGACTACCAATTAAATCTAACTTACTCATTCTATCAATACTCATACCACCACACACAAAAAACACAAAACATACCCACAAAAGAACCACTCAAATAAACTTACCACATTCGGATATCCATAGCAAGTAAAACTGGTCTATTAAACTTACCACCCGCAGATACGAAGTCGCTACAACAACCAAGATGTCCGACAGCTATGGCGTAGTACAATGTCGTCCAAAACGTCACTCACTCCTTCTGGCCGCCGTCAAAAGAGAGAACTAGAATTTGGGTGTCGAACTGAGAAGACACTCGCATGTGGAAACTAAGAAGACCGACTGAGGCGTGGGAAGAGCCAAAATGGAAGGCTACATTCGGTGGGAGGGTAACATCACACTAAGTAGACGCAAATGGAAAATGAACCAAATGGCTTGTCCATGCATTTCAGAAGTTGTCGGGTTAGCATGCATGAAAGCTCACAACACAGTAACAAGACTTAAATGGAAGAAGAGCCAAGTTTACTGCATGCCTTTCAGCAGCTCGCGGGTTAGCAGGCTTGGAAGCTCACAACACACTACGAACTGGCAAATAGAAGAAGAGAAATATGGGTTATGCATGTATTTCAGCAGCTGGGCAAACTGGATGAAGAGACAAATGAGTTATGGAAGCTCACAACATAGTAACAAGAGGCAAATGGAAGAAGAGCCAAGTTAACTGCATGCATTTCAGCTGCTCGCGGGTTAGCAGGCATGGAGCCTCAAAACACACTAACAACAGGCAAATGGAAGAAGAGAAATATGGGTTATGCATGCATTTCAACAGCTGGACAAATTGGATGGAGAGACAAATGAGTTATGCATGTATTTCCAAGCCTGGCGGGTTAAGCTGCAATTTATGGCGCCCATTTTCCTTTAGGGCATTTTTGTCCATTCCATGTCTTTTTTTTTATAATATAAATTGTTAACTCTTCTTTAACTGTTTGCAGATTGAGGTTTGGATATTTCTTCAGAGATAAGGTGCAGAAGTATTGTCCACAAATGAGGCACTGCAAAATATTAAGTTTTTTCAATTTATTTCTAGGTTCGTTCGTCATTTGCCTATAATTTTTTATCTGAAGAAGTCTGCGAGTGTTTTTGCTGAAAGTACCGTGGTTGGTGCCACATACTATTTGCTTTGGTACCTACTTGCTAGTCATGTACGTTGCTATGGCAAAATCGAATTTCACTCACCACTGACTTTACTTTTCATATTTGGTAATTGAAGATTATTGCTTCCTAGTCTTGAATAAAAGACGGTACATAATTAGTCTAAAATTAAGGCTTAGCTTACAAAATTGCAACACAAGAAACATTTGTTTATATCTCAATTTCTCTTACAATTTTTTCCCTTAAACAAGACACGTACGAATTATACAGGTGCATTGAAGCTAACTGTTGGATAAAACTTAACAGATAGCAGGGGCTTTGTGGTACTTACTAGTTGTTGAACGTAACGCAACATGCTGGCAAAGACCTTGAACAAACAGTGGCAAATGCGATGCGAGTTTATTATACTGTGGAACTGCGAATACTGATGCTTATAGGGAGTGGCAAAGCGTCAGTCAGGACATCCTAGGTAGTAAGTGTTCTGCTATTGAAGATAATGGTGCAGGATTCAATTTTGGACTCTACAGACAGGCTATTGAGTCTGGCATTGTTACATCCAGGGACTTCGTCTCTAAATTCTTTTACTGTTTGTGGTGAGGCCTGCAAAATATTTGGTAAGCTATACTATAGCTTCTATCATTTGATTTGATATCTGCAATGAGCCATAAACAAAGTGAGTGGATTTTTTATCATATTCTCAGAGGACCAGAATAGCTACACAATATGATTACTGTATTAATATCTTGTTCACACAAATAACCTTTGCATGCAAGCTCTTAGGAAAGCTATTAAAAAATTAAATAATCCTCTTTGATAAGTTTGTTCCTTCTAATGGAAATAGAGCCTCAACTACAACTTTTGGAGTATATAACAAACGACAATGTTCTTTGCAAAAGTTTAAGATGATTACAACTTCGGTGAAATTATGAGATGACTACTGTTTTGTTTTTCTTTCCTTATTTAAGCTCCTGTATGAAAATGAACTTTTGATGAATGAACTGAAAAATGTCAGTACTGTATGTGTACGCTGCTGATAACTTTGGAACTGTGAATTTATGACATTTTGCATTTTATGCATTTGGTGGTTGAAATGGGGCACTTCGATGGAGCAGAAAAAGTGAGGTGACCCTTAAATTAATGTTTTCTCTAAATTGCTTTTACTTTAATAAAGTATCTTCTATTACTTAACTGTTAATACCATCATTTTGCTATTGCAACATATTGAAGCAGAGTCTTCGTATGCTTCACAGTTAATTCGGTAGCAAAACTACAAACTTGATGTGCAAACAATGAATACACGTCATCCTGGAGAGGTACTGAGTTAAAGATGTTTAAATTTCTTATTTATACTGTGTCCTGAGTCTGATATTGACACATCTTGTAACAACTTCCATTCAAATCATATTTTGTTATTTTCAATCAATTTTTATTTTCATCTTTTTTATTATGAGTATTCAAATATAAAGGCCTTCCTTACGTGTGTCTATTTTTGGATATTTTAACTTTGACAGAGTATATTGGAAGAAACTATTGCTAGCCTGAGTAATGATATCGCATGACTGTACGTGCTGGTAGATAGGGTAATTAAATTCAGTTTATTATCATTTCGTTTCCCATATTAGAATCTAGCAAATTGCATGTGAACTGAAATAATAGAGGCTATTATACAACATGATTCTCTATTTGTTATGATATGGAAATTAAAACCAAGTCTGGCAGGTGACAGAGTTGGAAGAATGTAGGACTAGTCTCTTACAAGAAAACCAACAACTGGCAGAACATGCATCTAGTTTGCAGTTACAGCGTCAAAACCTTCAGAGGACCGTTTCCTCTGCCCACTCATCTAATAACCAGATGAGTGGTTTGTTTTCGAAAACATTGAATGTTTTGGGGGTTTTTTCCTTGAGCAATGTTGCCATGTTGTGCAAGGTTTGGACTTTTACGTATCTTGTGGAAAGTATTTATTTTCTAATATTTTGTGAATGATGAAAAGGTCTTCTGGTGTTGATGTCTTGTAAAAAGAAAGTGGCACATTTATTATTATTATTATTATTATTATTATTCTTGTCATGTAAATAGTGTACTCAGTACACTGTCATATTATTATTATTATTATTATTGTGCAATTACGTTATTATTATTGCGCAAATATTATCTCAAAATGTCATCAGGTTATGTTTTATTGTAAAAGATTTCATGTGTGTTATTGCTTTGGTATTCCTATTATTTGAGTTGTGATTAGGCTAATGTCACATTCACAATATAATTTAGTTGGAAAATTAGGCTAATGAATTAAACAATGAAAATATGAACATGAAACGGAAAATAAAAAGAAAAGGAAAAGGAAAATGATGACCCCAATCTCCATTATCCAAGTAGAGTTATTGATCCCAACCTAAAAGTTGAGATCCCAACCCATAGGTTGGGATCAAATCCTGGAGGTAGGGATCCCAACTGGAAGGTTGGTATCAGACCCGGATGGGTCCCAACATGAAATGTTATCCCAACCTTAAAGTGGGGATCCCAACTTAAATGGTTGGGATCAATACCTGGAGGTAGGGATCCCAACCTCTAGGTGTTGATCCCACCTCCAAGATTTGAAACCAAGGGATGATCTGTACCTCCAAGTAGGGAAACCTACCTCCAGGTTGTGATCAAAACGGTTTGGTAGGGATCCCAACGTCCAGGTTGGGATCAAACTTAAGCATATGGATGCCAGCAAAAGAGATGCTCCCAACGTTAAAGGATGGATCCCTACCTTGAGGTTGGGATTAAAACCAACCGGTAGGGTCCCAACCTGTAGGTTGGGATCCAGCCTGAAGGTTGCATCTTACATCAAGAATTGATCCCAATGTTAAAGTAATGATCCCTGCCTCTAGGTTGGGATCAAAACCTTTAAGTAGGGATCCCAACCTTCAGGTTGGGATCCAATTTGGAGCTTTGTTCTCAACATCAAGGGATGATCCCAACGTTAAAGTAGGGATCCCTACCTCCAGGTTGGGATCACAACCTGGAGGTAGGGATCACTACCTCTAGGTTTGGAGGCCCCTCTCTGTGACAGAACGTTTGTGTTTGTGATTTTGTTCCCATTTTGTATGTTGAATCTGGTTTTTGCAGCATAGCAGTACGGTTGCTTATACTTTATTGCGTACTTGATTTTGGGATTCTCCCTAGATAGTTGCACCTCTACTTACAATCTATTTTTGACATAATTCAACATGAGTTAGAAGTGAGCACCAAACTAGCAATTTTTGTTGATTCTAGTATAAGTGATACTATACGTACATGTATTGTGCTGGGAAATCACCGAGCAGCAGTGAAAGTGAAAACAGAATTTAAGGTTCGTACGGTTTCCTTTATACCTTCTGGCTGGAGCAGGTGTTCCTGTGCCTTATTGAAGAATTGTACATGCATGACTGACATGAGACAAATCACCCTTTAACATTACTGCTTTAGCTTACATGTGCTATTACTAAATGACTGAATGGAACGTATGATGTATTTCGTGTAAATGAAATTGATCTCCACCAAGAGTAATGTTTTTTTTTGTCTTTTTGTTGTAGTATTGGAATGGACACAAAATAAATTAATTAATGTTTAATGGCATGACATTAATTACTGTAATATTATAATGTAGATGAACTCTACAATTGCTTATGTAAATCACTCCATCTGTTATTATTTGATATGTTCATTCTTTTTATTTTGTGACTATTGCATCAAGTGAAGATTTGTGAACAAAATAAGTTTATTCATTCTCGCTAAGGTGTTGAGGATTTGATTCTCAACAAATGCATTTTATAAACTTATACTGCAGGTTGGGTAATCATTTTCCTCTTCCTTCTCTTTCTATTTTCCATTTCATGTTCATATTTTCATTGATTCCTTCATTAGCCTATTTTCTTAATTGCATTATATTGTCACTTATATTGAAATCCTCACATCATGGTAAAGCAAAGTAGGAAAAGCTAACTTCAAATCAATTCATATTAAGTAATCAATCTAATCAAACCTAAAGGTTGCATTCACAATGCTTAGTGTATAATTGTATTCATTATAAAATGCAATAAGAAAAATATGCATCCACGATGGTAGATAAAAAGAATTCCTGCACAGATTAACAGTATCCAACAAATGAAAAGCGCAATAAGCTTGATTACTATTCTATTGGATAACAGGTTGCAGTTATGTAACAGAATCAAACTTTAGCACTGTCATCAATGTATTCAAGTGAAGACCAAACATGCTAGATTATTATCATCCCTACAAAGAAAGCAAAAAACTTTGACAGCTTTCTTCTTTGTACTTGAAAAAATTCTTGCAAAAAAACAAGGTTACATTTTACAATAACAAAACACGGTGAAGTTGCATTCCATTACGATAAGAAGTCTTTACGCCACAACCTCACAATGTTAATGCAGCTCCATGACATTGCACACCAAAACAGTTCCTTTCGTTGTTGTTCCAGGTAGAGCCAAGTAGCAAGCATCCAAACTAGGGGAGAATGCACAAAGTCCTGAGGTAAAATATATACAATTAATTAATTCAACATATTCCCAAAGCTTATCACTTCCAAAAGCATGTGACACCACTACTGTTCTCTTGTTGCGGTTCAAATTGGTTCTAATTTTTCATTTTTTCAGAACAATAATCTATCAATGACGAAAAAATATCCATAAAGAATATGAACTAACCATTCACTAATACAGTCATAGGATAACGAACTATTCACTAATACAGCTAGAAGAGATAACAACAGAAAATACAATCATAAAAAAAAAAAAAAAATATGTTCTACCAAAAGCATATTATTATAGATGTTGTGTTTTCATATTTCTAATCCACCATGGAATTCTCAAACTTCTATGTGATTTTTTTTTTCCCCTTCCTTAAAGACAAGGATTCATCCAACAAATCAGCATGAAAGACAGTTCATTCGCACCTTGATTTTGTTAATTTAAGAAAATGCAGGGTGAAAGAATCTCACATTCACAAGCAAAACAACCATTACTTTTCAACTACCCTATACGAAATAGGATATCCATGATTAATTCACTGGTAAGAGACCAGACTGTCTACATTTCTTGGAAATTTCAAATTCCATCAAGCTGTATATGCTTTTATAAGTGCAAAATAAGGATTTTCGGACTTCACCTTTTAAATTTGGCACTGTATCAATAGTATTCAAAATTGTCAAAGTATTTGCATCATATATGTATGTTTTCTCTCGCAGAACAACAAGCAGCCTGCATCAACCAAGGACAACATATCAAGTCAACAACATGCATGGAAAAAAGAATCACCTACACTTGATTCATGAGATTGGACAAAGCTGAAATTATAACAACAGCAGTTTAAAAATATATCCTACAATGCTAAACATCACATAATAAGTCTAATAGCAAGAATTTCCTTCCGCTCTCCAAAAGCTTCTATCATAAATCTCCAACTTCCTGTTTCTCATTTCATCCAAACACGACCTATCATCACATGGCCCATTAAATGCGTTACCCTACACCTCACCCCCATCCCCTTCTTCCCTACTCAAAATTAAATTTTAATTTCAAACCTTGTACCATAGAGAAAAGATATTAAATTCTCCAGCAAGGATTATAAACTCTTCTTTACAGAAATGTTGGCACCATGCCAATAAATTGCCAAGCCATAACTCAAGGAACAACCAGACAACAAAAGCATTCAAACTGCAGTCTAACTCAGTGCAATAGAATTCGAGTGCAAGCCCTAAAATTTTTCTAATATTTTGGTCGTTTCCGTTTCAAAAGGACACCACATGGCCATACATTTTCTTCATAAAACAGTTCTAATATTTTTCAAATAAAACAAATACTTTAAAGAAGAAAAGGACATTCCACAACAAATTTGGCATAATACATCATGCAAAACACTAACACCCACTACTGCACAGAGAACCGAGTAACACATGCTTCACTAATTAATGTGCCCAGTTGCAGTCTTCCTCAAAGCAAAGCTGCCGTCATTGGACAATCATGCATTCAAGATTTCCATATCAGTAAATATGCAAACACAAAGATCTAAAATCCCATTCTACCAACATCTTCAGAAAAACCTACCTCTATTCCTTCACCTTTCTATTAAATTATTGTACGCAGCTCACAAGTCATAAACCTCCCCCAAAATCTCTTGTTCACTGCAACGACTTTGTTTATTGTCAAAATCATCTTCGGGTCAACCTATCTTGTCCAGCCTGCATCTGGTTCTGCCATTTTGTAATTATAACGACTTAGAAATACGAAGTTCAAAGAAGTAAACACAAGGTAGTTATGGAAACACAATGATGATTAAAATTATCTCTTCATCTCCTCAAGTGCAACTAGAATCTATACCACCAGTATGACTGAAATTAAATGCTTCAGTGTTTACCATTTTAAATGCTAAAGTAAGTTACTTCAGGAAAGAAAATCAACACATTACCTGACTTGCATATGACGCACTTTGTGTCAAAAAATTGATAACATCTACCTTCTTCGCTGCAACAGTAGCCCTTGCCTTGTTCAACAATGACATTTCTCTCTTCATATCAGCCTGAAACTTTTCCTTTTGCCATTTAATCTCCTA